>LIEC01010235.1:82208-118479 GCA_001925005.1 Drosera capensis | reverse complement strand
TTGGTTGGTTTGTTCATGATCATCTGTTTTTACGTTTTGATGATATGGTGTTGATTGGGGATTTTGATTATGTGGGGTTTTGCATTGTGTTGGGTTTGTTTTTGATCATGTAGATTTGGGAGTTTTTGGGTTTGGCTTAATAGTTTGATCGTAGTCTCGTAGAGTAGTGTTAGTATTCATACTGTTAAGGCACATGTAATGGTCCTGTTTTGAGGTTGTGATAGTCTGATATGGTTACCTTCTCGACATAGTAACTGATGTGACCGGGACTCCTATGTTCGATATCATGGTCCTCATTTACAATGTAAGTGATGATGATTGGTTGGTTTGTTCATGATCATCTGTTTTTACGTTTTGATGATATGGTGTTGATTGGGGATTTTGATTATGTGGGGTTTTGCATTGTGTTGGGTTTGTTTTTGATCATGTAGATTTGGGAGTTTTTGGGTTTGGCTTAATAGTTTGATCGTAGTCTCGTAGAGTAGTGTTAGTATTCATACTGTTAAGGCACATGTAATGGTCCTGTTTTGAGGTTGTGATAGTCTGATATGGTTACCTTCTCGACATAGTAACTGATGTGACCGGGACTCCTATGTTCGATATCATGGTCCTCATTTACAATGTAAGTGATGATGACGGGAAACATATGTTGAGATACATATACCGTATATTGATATCGTCGGGTGGATTAATCTGTGATTATGAATAAACAATATAATACGATACCCGTAGGTTTTGAGATTATCTCTATGCAGCTACATTGGCGGAGTTGATATGTGAGATGATGTTATGGCCTAGGTGGATGAATATGATTGTTGATGTGAGAGTTTGTTTTTTGAGGCTTTTGTGGTGGAAATCCTTGATGATGAAGTTTGATTTTGCTGTTTGATGTACCTTGTGGTTTTAGCCTCTTTGTTTTGCGGGCAAAATTTCATGATATCCACTGGGTTTTGCAGGGACTGTGGCAAGCAAGTGTACTTGGGTAAGCGTAAGTTAATTTGTTGTGATTGTGCGTGTGGTTTTGTCTCTTTGTTGGACTTGTCCAATTAAATTTGATACCATGAGGTCCAATAGTGACTCTGTAACATAATTAACAGCTTGTGAAATGATTCTGTTATTAAGCATCAGCGTTTTTTCACAGGGGGATTCGATACTGCACATGCGGCTGCTAGGTATGATTCAGCATCTTTGTTCCATAGTGAAAGAGTTCGTTTATATAAGAACTAGTTACATTTCCTTAAATTTCCTTTGAATGTTCTGCTTCCTGTTATTTTTCGCTGCATGTTTTTATAAGTATGCTTTTGCTGTAGTGTATTTCTCATTGAATAGCTTAATTGATTCAGGGCATATGACAGAGCAGCCATCAAGTTTCGTGGTGTCGAGGCTGATATCAATTTTGATATCAGTGATTATGAAGATGATCTCATTCAGGTGGGTTGGCTCTTTTGCTCATTTGTTCCTTGGTCGCATGCTGCAAATGTCTGTAGTTTTGCTATTTATTTATTTGTTTATTGCTGCTGTGGATTTCTGCAGATGAAGAACTTGACAAAGGAAGAGTTTGTGCATATCCTTCGCCGCCAGAGCAGTGATTTTGCAAGAGGAAGCTCAAAGTTCAGGGGCGTGACACTGCATAAGTGTGGACGATGGGAGGCTCGGATGGGCCAACTACTGGGCAAGAAGTAAGGATGCCAGAAGCTGAAATCATATCATTCTTATAAGCTGATGTCATATGCATCTTCTTATAACATTTGCTCTGGTTTCACCTCCCGATATTTGTACTGACTATCTGGTCACTCGAATCGTCTTGCCGTGGTGGTTTCAGGTATATATATCTCGGTTTGTATGACACAGAAACGGAAGCTGCAAGGTTTATATCTTAATCTTCACTCTGATTTCCATCTCCTATCCGTGTCCTGTCAAATTTTATGAGCTGTGTTGGTTTTGCGCTACTGCGATCAGGGTTTATGACAAGGCTGCCCTGCAATGCAATGGCAAGGAAGCTATCACCAACTTTGATCCTAGCATATACACGAAGGAGCTCATGTCCGAGGCTGAAACCAGAGGTATAACGAATGCAGAATCCTACTGAATACAGCGTACATACATTATTTTACTGGAGTATTTCGGTGTCTTATATGATAAATAATACACTGAACTTATAATGCAGGTCAGCATCTTTTTCTTGACCTCAACTTGGGTATTGGCAGTCCTCGCCTCGACAATGCCCCGAACTCCTCAGTCATTAGAGCAAAAGTGAGTTCCTATGCAATCCCCACTCTAAACTTTCAAACTATAGATATAGTAATTTTATAATGTAGGGTTTTCATCGCATGACGGTGATCCAAAATCTAGGTTACAAAATAGTGTGCAATGAACGTATGTAACTTATGCACAATGTGAATTCTGTCGGATGGTACCTGGTGTAATCTATATGAACACGTATCAGAGCTTTTTCTTGCATATGGTCATTTGGGCTTTTGTCGCCCTGCAGTTGCAGAGCTGGAATTCTGCAGGTCTTGTTCCTGCAGCAACCCATTGCCAGGCATTTGCATATAATCAGGCTCCTGCCTGGGGCGCTCCGAATCCTCTATTCTTTCCCAGCTTTGAGGTAACACTAGTTCTCTTATCCTCTTCACACTCTTGTATTTACTGCTGGCTTAGCTTAATTACAATTTAGCATATTTAGCTGAAAATGATAAGTCCCATTCACAAGATCCTGCACCAGAAGAACTCAACTGAACATAAATGGTTCAGCATTGAATCCGATGAAAATAGAACGGAGTTACCTGAAATATTCTATCCTGAGTGTAATCGACAATACGACTTCCCAATAAAGAACGAAACCACACCATGTGGTATTTCAGTGGTGTTGCGTTCAATTTGTTAGAAATAATGAGTTGCTGCTTTCCATCATTTCATGATTTTTTATGCATCAGGAAGGAGCAACAGAGAAGACGACAGGATTCGATCCCTGGGCTAACTGGCAACTGTACCTCCACGGAGCAAATTTGGCTGGAGCTATACCGTTTCCTTGCTTCTCTACTGCAGCATCATCAGGATTCGCTTCATCTATCCCTATTAGTCCTACTTCTTCACCAGCTGTTTATCACGGCTTCTTCCCCCCAATCCATTAATCCCACAACAATACCAATATCTCCCACTTCAGAACGCCAACTACCCGTTTCAGTATCAGTGCATGAGCTGAAGCGGTCGGCAGAGGCAGTTTACATAATGCATTATTTGATGGTTTGATATCTCATTTGTTCTGTCACTTCTATTACAAACTAGAGAGTACATTGATCTCAGCTAAACTAGCTTCGGCAATCTGAGAGTAATAGAATTACAGTGTGACTAACATTTGAGGCAGTGACGCAATGGCAATTGATCTTCGTATAAACAAATTGACGCACAATCAAAATTGAGACTTGGGTTCTGTTCGATCGATTTTGAGCCTGGAGTTCAAATTCGTGATCACGGGCGTAAAGCTTTGACATAGATGAAGCTCTTTAGCACATTGGAGAACTATAACGCGGTGTCGCATTTCTACTCGGTGGTTTTTGTTGTTTCACTCCAGATAACCACGTCTATTCCTGGAGTGAATGAATTTAAACATTAGACTGCACCGATGAACAATAACATTTATTATCTATTGACGAACGCATATGTTCATAAAATGAGTAAGAATAAAGTCGAGAGTTCTGATTCAACTGGTGTTTAGCTGTTCACATGATCATTTTATGATAAACAGTGATTTTTTTTTAAAGGGATAGCATAGCCCAGTAGCATTTGACAGATATAAATTTCATAGAACACCCTTTATATGCATCAGCTAAATAAAAACATGAAGGACCACAACAAAGCACAGAGTTTCTTATGTTGCCTCAGTAGCTTTATTTTGTACTCGGTGCAAAATTTATTTGAAAAATTGTACAGAGTTGACGACTATATATCTATTCCAGATTCAAAATACACAATGTCATCCCCCATATCGGCTGGATTAAGAAGGAAGAATTTATTTTTTCTATAAAAAGATTTCGAGTTCGAATCTTATAAATAAAAAATAATAATATTAATGAGGTTTTGTCCCTCATAGATAGATCCCCTCCTAACTCAATTTAGTGAAGGGTTAATTGAATAAAACTAGCGCATCAAAGTTTTGTTTATATTTTAGTATCGATTTTAAATATACACACATTTAAAATCGAAATGAATATTAAAACATAATTTATAATTCTTATTTATAAATAATAAATCGAAATGGATATTAAAATATAAATGAAACTTTTATCAAATATTTTTATTCAATTTTATTCCAAAAAAAGAAAAGAAAAAAAATAATGTTACACAGGAACGCCACGTGTAGGAGGTGGGGGCGGGGGATTTTGGTAGCGAAAGTGAGTCTCCGGATTCCACTGCTCCGGCTCATCCTCTGCCTCTGCCTCTGCCTCTGTATGGATCATCATCTGCACTCTTTGTACTTAGTTTTACTATTGAACTTTTTTAATTTTGATATAGTACAGGTTACTATTTTATTTGAAGACAAATAGGCTCTTTTCTTGTTTTGATATGCCTTGCATGCCTTTGTATGGGGGCCTCCTCGTGTCCTCTGCAATTCTTCATTGTTCAAAAGGCTCAGCGGTCCCCTTTTCTCCCTTTTTACTAATATTGACTATCATTTAAATTATAACAATTTAATTTAATAGATAAATTATATATATGTTGAATTAATAAAAATAAGATATTTTGATTATATAAGATAAAAAAATAAGAAAAAAAATAATAATATGTGAATTAATATGATATAAAATAAAAATATTTTGATACTTCTTCTATCCAAAAAAACTGCACTGTTTTTGATCAATCAGTCATGTTGATAAAATATTTGATCGATATTGTGTAACGATCAAAGATTTTTTTTATTGAAAAAACATCGTGAAACATAAACTATAATCATAGGTCAATAAAAAAATTTAAATCATATCGTTTAGATGAGTAATGAAAATTTTTTAAATTGCGTATTAAATAATACATAAAGATATATGAAACTAAGATAATATTTTTATGTGAAAAAAATTATTAAATATGAAAATATTATAACTTAAATGAAACATCTTAAAAATATATTACAATTTGAATTTGAATAAGATAAAGAAAATATGTACGATTTTATCAAGTTATCCTCCATCTCAATGATTTATGGTATGGTTTATTACAATTTGAATGCATATCTCTATTTGAAGAATCATGTGTATTTTGACAAAAGGTTAATAGAGTATACAGTGTAAGGAATATTGCACATGAGGGGGCAAAATATATGTAATTTTTTTGTGAGGGGTACAGTATAAGTTCAAATTCCAACAAAAAATTTAATTTAATTCACCCTATATATGGAAATTAGAAGGAAAATGACACGGGAAACAAATCATACTACATCATCTGCGTTATGTATCAACAAAGGAATTCGTTATGCACTACAGACATCATTATCATACTACATCATCTGCGTTATATATCAACACAGGAATTTGTTATGCACTACAATGGAAACCGAATCAAAATGACAATTGAATGTCAGACATCATTATAATCCATCAAATGATGGAAAAACCAGTGGATAAAAGATAGACCTCTTAAGACGCCAATGGATTTGCAACTGGGCCTCTACATTTTCATCAACAGCTACAATGAACATATAACAGTATAGTTAAAACCTTAGCCTTATAGCCACACAGCCATGGGCAGTACTGTGTTGGAACTTGAAATTTTGTGACAGGGTCAAAAAAGGAACAAGGTAAAAACAAAAAATAAAAAAAAAAAAAAAAAACACTCTTTCATTTTCTACAGTGGTCAATCAGCCAATCTCATAACAAAGGCCTTGAATTGGTCTCCTGTATAAACCTGCTCACTTCTATCTGTCTCTGCAAAATGCAACATGCAAATTCAAAGCTGACAAATACCGCAATGTGTTGTCTAATCTTTTATGCAATATATATATGCAACCTTTTATGTCTATCCATGGAAGTTTCTTGCCGAATTTGGAAACTAAGCCAAGTCTGTTACTGTTGTCCCACTTCATGATCAGAATATAGTACTTTGTGTGAAGTTTATGTACGTTTAAGGGTTAGCTTAAAGGAAGTGTTACTGTTGTCCCATGATTAATAAATTAAATGTGTCCCTTCTAAAAGGATGTAGGATTAGTCTTGTGCCCGTCGAAAGATCAAGATATATGAGGTTAAGATTGCGGATATACGTGACAAACTCCGGTCATAACTAGAAAACAATTTATTGAATAAGATTCGACATGAAATAAATTCAAGACTTTGATTATAAGATGTAGATTTGGTACACATGAGAACACAATTATGGCTTAGGGTTCTCATATAACAGAATATTTCAAGTATCCTACAATGAAGGGAAAGGTTGGACATCCTAAAATGAATGATGCATTGACATTAGATTGAGAGCCTCTAGCAGTCAAGCCAGGAACACTATTTATACTTCTGACTCTTTTCTTGTAAACAAATTAATGCCAGAATTATACTTACCTCAAATATGAACGAGATGTTCACACTGGCAAGTTTATGCTGCGCCGAGATCATTTGTCGTTCCTGCTCCATCCACAGATCGTCTGCAATCAGAATCACGAGTTATCTTATTAGAACAAGAAAGCATTTATCATATCCTGATAATAATAGCGAATCGATCACAGAGACAACAAATCACATCATAGACATGGGCATGCATATGTATCCGACTCGAATCAATTTATGCAGACATCAACATGCATCTAGACTGTTTCAAGTATATGCATATGCAACCATGATACTAGAAACTAGGCGGCCGCAGAGCTATAACGAAACAATCTCGACGAATAAATGACTTCATACTGCAGATTTCAGTCATCATTCAGCCATCTCTTTTTAAACCTTTTGTCAAATACATGCAATCTAGTATTTAACAAGCAAGGACCATATTCTTCCCTAATCGTGGCCTAAGATGAAATATACTCCGTGAGACAGTTACCGATTCGATATTTGTCCACGTACTACTCCTAAGAACTTGTGGCCATTACAAATTTACCAGATCTCCATCCCATGAGTATAAATATACCTCGGTATTGCACGGGATCATAATCACCTGATCAGCAGAGGAGCTGTGGCGAATATATCAAGCCCTACAGGTTTTGGAAATGGAAGCAACAAGTTTCACTAAACTAGCCCTCATCTTCTGCCTGTTCATGGGTTTATGGAGCGAAGACTCAAGGGTTGCCGCAGCTCCCAGTGCATGTAGTCGCATTGAGTGCCCAAGTTACGATGTTGTTTACTCGGGAAAGGATTACGAGATTCATCGTTATGATGCATCTCATACCACTTGGATATCGACCTCCCCCATTCCAGGGAACTCCTTGACAGTCAGCACAGCATTGGGGTTTTTACCGTATGTTTACTCAGTTCTATATAACACATACTTTACTCCTTGGCATGCCTTATCCGCAAATGCGCTCTAAGGAAATCAATGATCCCCATTGACCTTCATCAGGCACCTCTAATCACGTTAGCCGAAAGCACACCATCCGTCACCTGCTTGCCCCTCCATATGCTTACATACGCCAGCTCCTGTCAGCCATAAGAACCATGAAAATCAGCTGCGTATTTTGATTTATGGCAATTCCAGACCTACATCTGCTACTGAACAACACAAGCACGACAACATGTTTTTTGTCTTTTATTTTCCTAGTTGAGGCTTTCCCTAATTAACATGGACGCTTTGCTTTTGGTTTACTTCAGACTATTTGCATACATTCAAGGGGCCAACAACAGAAAGCAGAAAATAGAAATGACTGCACCAGTGCTAACCCAAGTCTCACCAACCAGCGGATCCTTCCTCAAGAGCGCATACAAGGTCAACTTCTTTCTTCCAAAGGCAAACCAGGCAAACCCGCCCACTTCCACGGCAGTTCACCCGCAGAAATGGACCAAAACATATGCAGCAGTCCGGCAGTTCAGTGGGTTCGTCATGGACAACACTGTTAAGGATCAAGTTGCTGCTCTACAAGCTAGCATCAAAGGATCACAGTGGGAATCCGCGATCCAGAAGAGTCACGGTGGCAATTTAACTTATGCGGTGGCACAATACAACTCTCCTTTCGAGTTTGCTAACAGAGTAAACGAAATTTGGTTTACTTTTGAGCAGTGAAATCTCGTATCAAATGAGACAACAAGAGATGTAACAATTTACATTTTGTAACTCAAAGGAGAATTGAAATATTTTACGCTGGAGTCTAACTCCAAATATACAATGTCTCAAGGGTAACCTATCCAGCATGAAATCATCGCAGATAGACTATAGTGTATCCACGGCTACAACTAAGAACTGAGTCTTTATCCTGCAAGTAGATGAAAACACTGACACAGCGAAATAAGCTGTCACCTTCTATTGTACGCAACTTAATTCACAAATATAACTAGTCTTCAAGCACAATACTAAATCAAACAACAATGATAGTAGTGAAGCAATCAACGATAACAATAGAGAAGCAAACAAAGAGCTGCAATGGTTGCTTAACAGCACAGACTAGAGCGGAGGATAATCAGTGAAGATCTGAAAGAGATGGTTTGATTCCAAAACAAGATTCACAGGATCAACCAACTGTTGCACAAGATATTCAGAGCTCAACTTCATCTGCAAAAACAGGATGAAAACAGTAACTATATTCTGCGAACAACACAAAAACAAGGGGAATTTGGCAAATGACAACTCTACTTTCTTAGTGAAGTGCATTAGATATTCTGTCATCAAACATTTGCAGGCAAAGCACAGGTAAAGATTCACAGCTCAACAAGTGAACTCTCCTCATATACAAAAGATTAACTGACGTGGGATTTGTTGTGAATCAAAAATCAAATGATAAGCGAAAATTTGTATTAACTCATGCAAATCCATTGTGATACAACTGTAGATCCTTATTCTTCACTAGATCTTTCGGCAAATCCAATGCCCAATAATCCTCCACATACATGAGATGCAAAAAGTTTGGACTTCAGATACATTACGTAAAGTACAAAATGGATTATCTTCTATTCCTCTTGCTATCAGCAACGCAAAAATTAGCAAGTCAAGAATCCATAACGCACCTGATGAGGCAGAAAAGAGCTCGTGTGATACAAGGCAGCCGGAGTTGCTAAGCATGACGATGGTAGCATGATGCGAGGAAGTGATTCAGGAAGCATATTACAGAATCCATAGCTGAGTATGTAAAGCTTGGGGTAGTAGTTGCTAACCAAGCAGCCCCTTGATAACAGGCAGCGACGATGGATCTGTGACAGAGGACTGGATCATGTAGCTGCTGCATCACTTCGGCAAAGATCAGATTCTGCACTGGTTTTCCCTTCCTCAAGCGCACAACGACCTAAAGCTCCATGTATTTAAGCACATAATGCAGAACCCTCGCAACTGGGTGATCAGCTTCAGATACATTCTAATGAACAGAACCAAATAACTTCATTGGTATCTGATCAGACTAAACGACCAAAAACCATACATCTTACAGTAATCATGCAAACATCATCACGTTCAATGCACTATCGACTTCACACAAGCTGCAAGTCCTTGATTTGATTGGAAGGTGACTAAAATGACATTAAGAACCCAAGATAAATCTGAATGAAATCAATCGTTCATACATGATATCATTGTCCAACTCCGCCTTCACCCATGACACAAAGCCGGCATCATGTATCGTCTACGAACTACATGACACCAAAAATCTTGCAGCCAACATCAGCAATTCAGATGATCCCAATCACATCACTGAAACCATCATTCATTTGCAAAACCAATTCCAGCTTATAAGATACCATAACTTCCCCATGATTCACTCCTCTTTCCCATCATCATCACCAACACCATCATCGTTATCAGGCCGAACAGATTGCTCGAATGCAGCGTCCATAACAACCCCATCAATCAGATGCACAACTACTTCTCCCACCTCTAAATCCATCTCCACAACCCTAACCCCATTCACAACCAAAACCCCATCCAATCCCCTATAAACCCCAACCCGAAACCCCGACACCGACTCATACTCCACCAATTCCCCAATCACAACCGAATCAGCCCTCACTTTCCTCGCCACACTCGAAAACCCTAACACCCTCGACACGATCGCAACCACATTATCCTTCTCCTCGATTGTCGATGACTCGTTCCATTCCAAACCGAGATCTCGTTTGAATGATGTTTCGGTGGGGATGAATACGGTGAAGGATAGATCGAGTGGGAGCATTTCGAGCATCATGTGACCGAATCGAGATGTTGATGATGATTCGATGGAGTGGTATTCCTGTTTAATTTGATGATGAGATCGGATTGATGAGTCGAATTTGGGGATTTTGAGGAGTGAGAGAGTGATGAGGGAGAGGAAGACGAGGGATGTGAAAAAGAGGATTGTGATGAGGGGTTTATTGATTGGGGTTCTGCGATTAGGGTTTCTCTTCTTCCTTGAGGGGAGATCCATGGCGACGGAGGACCCGGCGGCGGTGATGGGATGGCGGGGTCGTGTGGTTAGGGTTTCATAAGGTTGAAGATGATGTGCGTAATGAGTTTATTTTTATTTTTTCCCTTTTTTTAGTCGGGAGTTTATGGTCTGTTTTAGTCCAGTATAATTACCGAAGTCACGTGATTTAAGTTCACAACCTTATTTGTTACAGCGTAATCACAACTCTGAATTATGTAGTGTAATTAAATCATTGATTGTTAACATAATTTTATGATTGTTAACATAATCTTCCAATTGGGCTTGGCCTGAGCTTTTTTTTCTTTGTGGGTTTGTCAAAGCATGGGCTAACCTTTTCAACAAATAAAACAATTGATTCCTTTCGTCCCAGTGCAACTTTTTGTATGTGTATCCTCCCAAAACTTTTTTGATGTATGTCACGCTTTCCATCTTCACAGTACGAATAATATTCATTAATTCATGGATTGTAAATGGGTGAAGTGGGGGTGGGAGAGGACAGTGGAACTGTAAGATTGTATTGTTTTTGTGAAATCAACGATATTAAAGATGGGATCGATTTCAACCTAAAAACAAGGATTATTGATATTGAATTGAGATATATTTTTCGGGAGATGATATAAGGGGTTTGGTTTTGGAAAAATTGGATGGTACATAGGAACAACTTTGAATTGTCACATTTAAATTTCTTTTTCGATATGACGATGAATAGAACCATTGAAACAAAGTTAACATATTTAGTGAGTTATAATTTTCGATTTTATAGATAGTCTTAATTTATAAATACTAATAATCGTTTTTGTATCGTTCGTAGTTCTGCGAAATCGGATTAAGAGTCCTTTTTTGTTCATGTTCATCGATTTAAAAGATCAAGGGTTGTGCACTTATCATCTGTGAATTTTGATTTATTTTAATGAAATTTTGATCCCAATTTTTTTATAAAAAAAATTAGCCCAAAACAAAAATGACTATTTTTAACATAAATTTTTATTTTTGAAAAGTTTATTCTTCATCCTATATATATGTTTTGAAATTAATATTTTTCGTGGACCAACTAAAAAGACGCACGTCGGTCTATCACTTTAAGAGCAGTTTCTTCTTGATTTTTCTGTCTCTTTCGAAGTGGGTCAGTCAGAGAAGGTGCAAGCTTTCCATTAGCTTATCTCTTAGTTGGAGAAAGGCACAATCTCCTTTTGATCAGGGTGTGGAAGCATTACCTTTAGCCTGTTAGGCTTCCGGGCTTTCCTTTAGAGCTGCCATCAAGATGAAGTTTTAGTCATCCTCTACACCGCACCCTCTCTTGAATTAAAATATAAGCCTACCACTCGTATTCGATTAGTTTAATAAGACAGCCTTGTGTCCGAGGTTACTAGCCTGCGAATGCTCGGATCTTCTCTCACACATTCACTTCTCTGAGAAGAAATGCTCGCACGAATATAGAAAGTCAATCATTTTCATGTCAAAATATATATTATTAAAACCTATAAATGAATTTTCTTAAAATGAATACTAAATTATATCAAAAGTGAAAACATATTGTTTTTTTCCTTGGATAAAAAAAGTACTTGTTATTTTCATGAAATTAACATATTTTAATGTTCTTTTTACGTGTTGGATATTGTACAAATCATCTTGTTGTTATTATTGGCGAAAAGTATGGGTTTTGTGCAAATGTTTTAGAGCTTGACAAACGGACACTGAGAAATTCCTCACGCCATTGCTTCCTAGTGTGAAACCACATGCCATTCGAAGATGCTTGCTTCAAGTCACTTCGCCAAAACACATGCCACGTCACTATCCATTTTAAGCCAATCATCAACTACACATTTTCACCCTGCTGCTCCACACACGTGGATTCTTCGTAGGGTTTTTTCCGAATCGAAATTATCTTGATCAGTAAGAAATCATGCAGTAAATTTTTTTAATAGATCAAACAATTCTATTATATTAGTTATTATAATGAAAATAAAAAATAAAAAATAAAAAATCATAATAATATCAAACAGGTTTTAATTATTTGAATTTATCATTTGAATTTAAAGGTAATTATTTTTCGATATCAAATTTTTTTTATATTTTGATACTTAAGTTTTATATGATCAAGTTTTACAGTTTATATATATATAATTATAATTGACACATAGATAATATATAATTTACAGAATTAATAATTACAGTTCATAACTCCTAATAAATACTAAAATATAAATAAATCTTTATTTAAATATTTTATATAACTTATTTATAAATCAATTTTTTCTTGATAATAATGTCTAAATTGAGACGACAATGTATCTGGTGAACACATCTTCCAATGGACAAAGCCTTCGTCAAAGAAGAGTATGAGGCCAAGTTGCGCCAATCAAAATTCCTTTTCATCTTCCAATCATCAATGGCCCAGATCTCACGCCCCGGCCTCCACCACACTTTTTAAATATATAAACCCACCCCACACCCTCTACTCCCCCGTACACATACCCACACACACACCAAACTGTCCAAAAAAACAGGCCAAAAATTCTCTTCGCTTTACTTTTGACTCTTTCTCTGTTCTTCTCAATCGTCATCATCAATTCCCAAGGTAGGCAAATCTGACCATAAATCTTGGATTTCTTATCATAATCATCAATCGAGTTGTTTTTTATGAGTAGTTGAAATGTTTTTTATGATTTGTTTAAGTGTTTTTGTAGTATGGGGAAGTCGTATCCGACAGTGAGCGCGGAGTACCACGAGGCGGTGACGAAGGCGAAGAGGAAGCTCAGAGCCTTGATCGCGGAGAAGAATATCGCTCCTATCGTTCTCCGATTAGCGTAATTCGACCAGACCTTGAATCACTCGATCGATTTCCGTTGAATTGATGATTGATTTTTTGAGGTCGATTTGAGTGATTGATGTGAGTTGTGGTTTCGGTGGTGGTTTGTGTAGGTGGCACTCAGCGGGGACGTACGATGTGAAATCGAAGACGGGAGGTCCGTTCGGGACGATCAAGCATCCGGATGAGCTCGCTCATGGTGCGAATAACGGTCTCGATATCGCTGTGAGATTGCTCGAGCCAATCAAGGAGCAGTTTCCGATCCTCAGCTACGCTGACTTCTATCAGGTAGTTGAGATCGAGATCGAGATCGATGTGGTGATTGTAGTTGTTCGATGATTCTTATTTCGAGCGTTTGTGTGTTGATTGAGAAGGATCTGATTGTGGAGTTGTTTGTTTTCTGCGTTTTTGGTGTTGTAGTTGGCCGGAGTTGTTGCTGTTGAGGTTACCGGAGGTCCTGAAATTCCTTTCCACCCTGGGAGGCCTGTAAGTGGTGATGCCGCTGTTGATGATGCAGTGTTTCGGTGTTGTTTACCTGTTTGATTGTCTGCGTACTAGTTTTGATATCTAAATGCCTCTAGTTGTGCTTGAGATTCGATTTAGGATATGTTTGGTTGAATTTGTTGTTAGTTGGCACTTGATTAGTCTAAGCTTTGTTCATGAGCTTGAACTTGTGGTGGAGATGACATCCTGTTACAGGGAGTATAATTTGAATCCGCTGCGATGTGCGAAATTAGTGTCTTGGTGTTGAGACTATTTACTCGGACAGTAGCTTAGTTTTGGTTTTCCTGTTGTTATTTAAACGGAGAAATGGAAGTAGGCAACGGAGCGATAAAGAAGATTTATATGGTGCTTATGTCCTTTTGTGAATACTCGTTTCAGCTTGAGACGCTCTTGTGAGAAGCTATATCTCTTCGTACTGGCACCTTGTAATTCTTCTCGGTGGCAAGGGCATTGCTATTCTTTTACTCATTCATCTTAGAATCCTCAAGTCATGAGTCGTCAGCATTTAAAGGAAAGAAAATCATGTGCGTAGTTTGGAGAGATACGGGTTACTGAAATTTCCTAATATGTCTAGGGTGAAGAAGCATGACTACTGAAGTATTATTGTAGTGTTCTGTGTAATATGTTAGGTATAAAGCTTATACCATACTAATTCTGGCATTAATCTTTTAGAGGCTCCTAATTTGGTTACGATAAGAAGTATTATGTGGAAGTTATATAACTTATTTATGTGATTATAGGACAAGACTGAGCCACCACCAGAGGGTCGCTTGCCTGATGCCACAAAAGGTGAGTTTGTTCACTTCATCAACGCACAATATCCTGTTGTTTTATGTAGCTTGGCAGTGATAGTAGGAGGATTAGAGCTGATGTATCTTCATTGCAGGTACTGACCATTTGAGAGATGTGTTCGGCCACATGGGCCTCTCTGATCAGGATATTGTAGCGCTCTCTGGTGGTCACACATTGGTTAGTCAAAGAATCGCTGTTGGTTTTCAGGATTTTATAAATCCTTTTTCGGCATTTCATGTTGGATTGAATTCTATGCAGGGAAGATGCCACAAGGAGAGATCTGGTTTTGAAGGAGCATGGACACCAAATCCTCTGGTCTTTGATAACTCATACTTCAAGTATGTCTCACTATCATCTTTAGTCTGCTCCTTTGTTGGTTTTGCAACGAATTCAGTAGCACATCGATGCCGCTTTTTATTTTATGTGATAGGATACTACTCAAAGGAGAAACAGAAGACGGTCTCATCTTGCTGCCATCAGACAAAGCTCTCTTGGATGATGACGTGTTCTGCCCCCTCGTCGAAAAATATGCTGCGGTATGTCCGTGGATTTGTATATGAATCCTGTATGAGCTGGTTTTACAGCTTCCTTTGTGCTAGTAAATGTATATGTTGAAATTACATCTTCGCTTTGAATCTTGATCGCTGCGTGCTGTGACTGAGTGTTTGAATTAGCTGGCGTACTGCCAATTAGCCAAAGGCTGTAATAGTACCCAGTGATCAGGGAACTTGATTAGACCTTATAGACACTAGGTTCTGATGTTGCTCATTTTTCTCCAGGACGAGGATGCATTCTTTGCAGATTATGCCGAGGCTCACTTGAAGCTTTCAGAGCTCGGGTGAGTTAGCCAATGCTCGTTACCTTCTATTGTGGATGGTATTCAAATGTGCTTCCTGTTAAATACTCTTGTAAAATTCACCATTTTGATGTGAACTTCTACTTGTTTACAGATTTGCTGAGGACTAAAGTGATGGCGGCATTGCACAAGACAGGTTTCAGTGTATTCAACTTGCCTTGTGATTGGATCATCTTGAAGACGTCAGAGTTGGTAATTTTATGTACGTCTATGGTTACAAACCGATAATTAAAGGTGAATAATGATATTGTAAATGGTGTTCCATTGTGCATCTATTTGTTAGTGTCCAGATCCTAAATATTAGCATTAAAGTTATTGTATCAGAGTACTTGCTCTTCTATGTAAAGTGTTAAAACAATGCTTGAATCTCGATGATATCGGATTGGCTTGGTCCCTTGTTTTGTGGTTCTAGAATTCAAAATTCTCGTTTTATTGGAATATGCATGAGGGCATATTGCCATGGATTGAAATAAAACTAGAGACGAGCGTTACACGCACTCAACCTGCATCTCTAATCTGTCGTCTGGCTCGTAGCTTTATGGTACAGTATAAGAAAGCTATGACTGACGTCCCTCCAAGCAAAGCCTGTGGACGTTCCTCTTCGCACTCCCCCAGGTGGCAGCCACCACAACCTGGTCATGTAACAGTGAATGTGGATGTTGCATTGCAGATAGAAGGAGTTAGTAGCATCGGTGCTATTGCTAGAAACAAGGAGGGCGATGTATTGTGGGCTGCAGGCAAGAACCTCTATGTTCAGCCGAGTCCTGTTGCTGGGGAAGCTCTTGCTATTAAATTTGGCTTGGAACTGGCTAAATCTATTGGACTGCAAGCAAATAGTGAAGATGATTGAGCTTGAGGAAGGGGATCGTTCACTCCAAGGAAGCATGTAGATGACTGTCTCAATCTCATGTCTAATTTTCAGGATGTTCATTGTTCTTGGATACCTAGGGAGACCAATTGAGTAACGCCCGAAATGGCTCGTCACTCTTCGGAATGTTATCGAGTTGGTGTATGGACCCCAAACCCCCGATGTATCGCGCTAACCTTTGTACCGTGGATTTGGAGCAATGAATTTTTGCCCATTAATGGGCCTTATCTAAAAAAAAATATTCATGTGGATTTGAAATGTTAATTTAAATAGGAATTTTATTAATTATAATTAATTTACTTCAATCAATCAGACAATAAAAAAGTGAGAAAATGTATATCCAAAGATGTTTCTAATAATTGAAAAATTGTTAATATATCCTTCCGATGCATATCTCTTCTCATATGTTTAATTTATAAAATATATTATTATGAATTTTTAAATTATATTTAATTTTTTTTAACCAATCAAACATTCCAAACATAAAAGGTGTACATGCTGGAGGTATTTCAAATACTTCCCGAGTAAAATCACAGATGAATCCTCCCTGCTCACAGGTCACAATTCAAACCCACAGCAAACAAAACATTTTTTTTTAAGCCCACAGCAAACAGCATTAATCAAAACCCACCCAAATAAAACAAAAAGAACAATTTAGAGAAAGAGAGAAAAAAAAGAACAATTTAGAGAGAGGAGAAAAAACGAACGGTGTTGATAACCATATCAACAACACAATCTCTCGATCTGAGTCGTCTCCTTCTTTCCTCTCTTCTCCAGCGTCCGATCTCATCCTCGCCCCCCTCTCTCTCTCTTCATCCCCTCGATCCAATTTATACCCCCAATTTTTGTAAGTTCTCCCAATTTCGAGGGTTTCACACATCTCACGATCCCCAATTTCATTGTGATTTTGATTCCCCCAATTTGCTGATTTTGTTGTGATGATTTTGATTGGATTATCAGGGTTTGTGTGTGGATATGGCGGAGGCGGGGAGTCCAGGAGGAGGAGGAGGGAGTCACGAGAGCGGAGGCGATGGCGGGAGTCCGAGATCAGGTGGCGGTGGTGGTGTGAGGGAACAGGATAGGTTTCTGCCGATCGCGAATATTAGTAGGATTATGAAGAAGGCGTTGCCGGCGAACGGGAAGATCGCCAAGGACGCCAAGGAGACTGTTCAGGAGTGTGTCTCTGAGTTCATCAGCTTTATCACCAGCGAGTATGTATGGTGTTTGATTGATTGTGTTGGATTTGGTGGTTTTGTTTTGTGGGGAGTCTGATTTGTGATCTGCTGAATCGTTTTGGTTCTTGATTGGTGAATCGATTGGGATTCTGATTTGTGAATCGATTGGGATTCTGATTTGTTTGTTGGTTTGGGTTTGATTTGAAGTTGTAGATTGTATCCTCTCCTTTTTTCTGTTTGCTTTGTGTGTCTGATCTGGATCGTATGAATCGCAAATTGCGGTCAGTATATTTGATTGTGTAGTTTAACAGTGGATTCGATCTGGAGTTGTTTTGCTAGAGCTTAATTTAAGTGGATAGCTTGAAAATCTAATAAGTTTTTCCCTGTGCGCTGAATGGTTTCATTAGTGTTGGTTAGATTTGGGGTGATGGGTACAGGGATTGTTCTTACACTTGGATTATAAATTGTTTTTTTAGGTTGGAGGATACCTTGTATGTGAATTGATGTTTGTTGCATTGGCTGATTTGTTGATGCTTGGTGAGAGTTATGATGAACTTTTTGTGCAGAGCGAGTGATAAATGTCAGAGAGAAAAGAGGAAGACTATAAATGGTGATGATCTGCTTTGGGCTATGGCTACACTGGGTTTCGAGGACTACATAGAGCCTCTGAAGGTGTATCTGACTCGATACAGGGAGGTGAGTGTGTTTTTCATGGTCTGTCTTACGGTTCTTTGTTATATTTCTAATCACTTTACGATTGCTGACTGAAATGTGTTCTTGTTTGTATATGGCTTCGGTCGACCAACAGATGGAGGTTAGTTACACTTACCAAACGTTTTCTGCTTTTGCCTGTGTGAAAATTTAGTTGGTTGCTGCTTCTTGCTGTGAAATCTCAACTCTAGCGGGGTGTAAAATTTTGTTAGGGTGATACCAAGGGATCTGCTAAAGGAGGTGAAGGATCATCGAGGAAAGACGCTGTTGGTGGTCAACTTCCACATCCGCAGGTGATACATGCTTATTTCTTGGTGTAGTATGATGGCTCAGTATCTTGGTTTAATACTGTTGTGGGGTTGCTTAATTTACTACTATTTTAAATCTACAGCTTGCTCATCAAGGATCTTTCAATCAGGCGATGAACTACGGGAATTCTCAGGTAACTTTACTCTTGTAGGCAGAAGTGTCATGCAAGTTTTACCTTTCATCTGCATTGTTGAGGAAGTGAGTAGTAGGTTTATGTGATGCTGAAAGCACTTTTTTAATTTGATGAACAGAGCCAGGCCAGCATGGTTTCTGTGGGTCATTAGGTATTGTGTCTGAGGTACTTTTGGCATAAATGAGTAATTGTCTAGTTCACAATTGTCTTCTTAGATTACTGATTTTGTCTATTGCTTTTGACTACTATTAAAAATTTAGAGCTTCTGACCATGAGTAAGGAGTTACATTGCGTAGCTTACACTTTATTTAGGCAGCCAATTCCTTTCAATGCTTTGAATTTGGCAAACAGTTCATAAATGGGTACTTGCTAACTGATGGCTAGGTTATCTAGGCTATTGTTCTTGAAGAGTTGTGTTTAGCCATCACGATCTTGGTCTCACTGCCTGTGCAAAATGGGCCTGTAGTGGTCATGTGAACCATTCAAATGTAGAATTAGCAGAAACGGCTGATTTTCTTTGCTTTTCCATTGCATCCTCTCATATAATGTTGGATTACTGTTGAATTGCAGGGTCAGCACTTGATGGTTCCGATGCGAGGACCGGAGTAGAAATCCACCCAATATCAATTGATTCTCAGTGAAGGTCTTGATTGAGATCTGATAATGCTAGTGACGCTGTGGCGGGCTCTGTCTGGTCAGACAATGACTTAATTTAGTGATGTTAGTATGTGTGAGTCAATGTCGTATAAGACAAATGTTTCTTAAGTTATGTATATTGATTTTTAGAGTAGATGTTAGTCATGAAAGTTATCCTGGATTGTTTTATCTGAGTTTATTATGTGAATTTTGCTCGGGGTCGGCCCGATTATCTATATCTGATATAAATGGATCATCTCATCGAGCAGTCTGTTTACTTAATGTTAACACTGCATTTCTTCCATGACAGAAATTGTTGATGTATAGTGATCTGTGCATGTTTCTGGCGATCTTCGTCCTGTTGTCCCCGAAGATCCAAATAAGAATTATACAGGCTGAATGAATCTTCAGCATATTGTCGACAACAAATCAATGCTTGCTTGAGTTTGCATTTTCTGATGATTGTTCACGCTTGCTGTGCCTCTGCTTGATCAAGCACCGCTGAATCCTCACTCTTTTCTATCATTTGAAACATGAACGGTAGTCTAAGAACTTTCCTGTCATACTTGACTTCGATTATGTGGAATATATCACAAGTCTAGACAAGACGCAATAAAATTATTTTTCGTGGTTGATGTCGATGCTAATGATGATCATAACAAAAGTATGAGAAGAATGATCAAGTGCAAATTAGAATTATTGGCCATGAAATAATGTAATGTTTTTCGTGTAAGTCCAACTAGGAAACTAAAATAGATATAGCTATCATCATAAATATATAATACAAATATAAGAAGTTTTTTTATTAGTTATCCACATGTCTATTTTCTACTAGTTAATTATCATCCACATGTTTATTTTCTATTAGTTAATAATCATCTATATGTGAATTTTTTATTGGTTGATTTCATAATGAATTGACTAACATCATTAAAAGCTTCATTATCAAACATATGAATGATCAAGTAACTATGTGAAAGATTGAAGTAATAATATTATATATTTTTTATTTGATAGAGTTTTGTTTTTGATCGATTATGACATGAATAATCCCATTAAAAAAAACTGAGTTTTTGTGTTTCATTATCTCATATTACAATTAATGTTGATGACTTTATATATTATCAAATACTAAGAGTTTCTTATAATTGAACAATACATGAATAATCGATAAATTGAAGTTTATGATACACAATATAACTACTTAATATAAAATGAATTATTTTTTATTGATAGAAAAATACAAAATAATACATCATAAAAGTAAAAAAAAAAAAAAATCGAAAGTTATATATTCATAAGTAAAGATCTAGTTGTTATAATTTGACATCAAAAAGTGATTTTGACATCAATCATACAATTATCGCTTCAATTCGTGATTGTATTTAAAACAAAATGAGATCAACTCAAACTCAATTATATATTCATTGATGAATTAATTCAATTTAAATATAGATAATTGAAAAAATAAATAAAATACGGATGTGACAACTATAACTGCACTTATATGTGGTCCTAAATTTAAATTCAAATTTAACTCAATTTAATTTTAACATCAATTTTAATTTTAGAGTCCTATTTTAATAGTTTGATGTCAAAACATAATTATATCATTACATATAATTTATAGTTGAACTTACTCTTATAAGATAAAAATACATGACTCAAGTTATCAAAACTATTATAGTAAATATCCATATTTCATTATGAATTATAATTCGTATAAAATTTATATCAACAAGCGATTTGTGGAAATTAGTGGGTAAATATCTACTCCACTATACAGCTTTGTCATTCGTGTAATTATATGGATCCCCGCTCTCTCCCCTTTACCGGTGTCGCCCAAATCAAAACCCTAATTTCCCCAAATCATAACATTCTCATCTCCAACATCATTGATCGATTTCCGGCTCAAGTACGGCGAATTTCGACGCAATGGGTCGACCCGAGCCCTGCGTGCTCTTCGCTCAAACTTTCGTGCATCCTCAATTGGATGAATACGTCGACGAGGTTTTGATTCGATTTTGCTTCTTCTTGTTATTGTTATTCTGTGCGGAATTCAAGTTCTTGATTGATGTTTGTGTGTTGAATTGTTCTGTAACTTGGATAACTGTTTGTTGTAGCAAGAAACTTGTAGTGTAGTGTTGCGATGAAGTTACTTGAAGAGAGGTGATTTAGATTTAGGAGATGTGAGGTTTAATGTAATTTTTTTGGCGATGAAATTAGGGAAGGAGAATTGTGATTGGGATCGTAGTGTGCCGATGAGTCCGTGTTCAAATTAGGGTTTGATGGGCTTGCATTTTGGTTACCAATTTGCCCGAGTTTAAGTTAGGGTTCGTTGTGCTTGCAATCTGTTTATTTGAAGGATGCAGTGGTCATAGCTTCAACTGTTCAATGTGGGATCGACCTCTCATGCTGCCAATGAAATTTGGGAGTAAGAATTGCAGTTGGGATCGTAATATGAATTATGGTTAAGATCGTGACATGAATTGCAGATAAGATCGTGCCAGGGTCTCGATGTTCTTGTGCTGGTTATTGGTTCAGCAATATCCTGTCAAGAATATTTTAGTCATATGTTCAATCCTCAATAGGAAAACAACCTCTCATGCTACGAGCCTGTGAGTTATCCTTGTGTACAGTTTTCTCTATCCCCAAGGAATTTGCAATTAGCGAGTTTCTTTATGATTGAACGAGTAAGTGACAAGTGTTCATGGGTCCTTGGAATTACTGGTTGTCCTGGATGCCTCACTTTGTTCGTCTGCTGGATTTGAATTAGGTTCCGTAGTGCTTGTACTGGTTATCATTGAATTAATCAATTATGTCTTGTCAAGGGTGTCATGGTCATGCGAGGTATCCTTGTTTACAATTTTCTCTCATAGGAATGGTATATCAACAAGGGCCTTAGAACTGAGTAATTATGTGCTTCCTGGTTCCTTTAGTTTAAGTAGCAACAGCGACTGCCTGACAGTCTTCGCCTGCATGTGGCATGATGTTTTCTTTGAGTGGTACGGTGATAGGGTTGGTTAACAGTGGCTTTGGATTTTTGCTGCAAGAAAGGTTCATGTTAACTATTTCTTTGTTGAACAGGTGCTACTAGTTGTGGTGAAACACTGCTTTCTTTTCTATTGATTTTGTCCTTAAATGCGACTTCCTTGAATGACGATATTCTTGATTTTGTCCTGTGAATTTTTTCAACTTTGTAGGTAATTTTTGGTGCGCCTATCGTCATCACTGCTTGTGAGTTCCTGGAGCAAAGTGCATCATCTGCCTCTTCTGCAGTAACTATTATGGGGTATGTGGTTGGCTTTATTTGTTCTGTTCTTTGCAATTTCTCAAGTTGAGAGGCTATTTATGCTCCGAATCAAAGGAACATTTAGGTTGAACTTTTCCGCTTGAGCTAAATATAGTCTTGATAGAAATGTGACTATGATCTTTCTCGTTGGACTTTTCATATAAACATCACTTCTCGTTTGTAACGTTAGTCTAGGATTTCAGACACAATTGATAAGGATGTTATATGTTGGTACCCGCTTTGCAAGCTTTAGTTGCAAAAGATTCTATTAAACTTCTTTGTGTAATTATTTGTGATGATGGGTGAAAGTTTCATGTACTTTCTTCGGTCATTAGTAACATGATTTCTATTACTATGTATTAAGACGTATTATATGGTACAATTTTTGTGTACTTTTTTTTGAAGCTCTTATTGGCAAGGTTCGATGAATCGTGTACCGACTCGGAATCATTTTTTTAAAACCGAGTTGGTTCACCGATTCACTACTGAACCGGTTCGATTCAAGCCGAGTCGGTTCAGTTGTATGAATTTTTTTTAATAAACTTAATCCTAATGCATAATATAGTTGACCATAATATAGCTCCCTCCCTCCGGTCTCCCCTCTCATTACGCCAAGAATAACCCCATAATTATTGCAAAATCTAGTCAAAATTTGGGTTTGATATATGATTTTCACAACTTGTTCCTCCTTAGCAATATCTTCTAACATTAAATCGTTGCTATGAGTCGTACAAGGACTCTAAAAGATCTTATCCCTTTTTGAACATCAGCATATATCCCGCAGCTTTGAAGTTTGCTCCATTATTCGTAATGATCTACAACAAAAGATAGTTATTATTGAAAATTTGTGCACATTAAGGTAAGGCCTCTATGTTCGAGACATTAAAGCTTACCCGAACAACTCGATGCTCCCCTATCTTATTGGTGACATTTTCAGGTTGTGCACATATATAAGCAAAGGTCTGATACTCATTGGTAGCATCAACTGATCTCAAGAAGACGATCCCTTGTGCACTATAAGCTAAAAAATTGATGATGTGCCTTTTATTATGTGTAGGCCACCCATCACACATCAATGTACATCGAAACTCATCTCAATAATAATGGAAAGTTGTGAGATAGGAGCGATACTCTGCCACTTGCTCATCCAAGAGGCTTCCTCCAATATCCCGGACCGTCAGGGGAGGTATTCTCGAACTAACTTCTGCTATGATATCGACCGTAGTCCTGTAGTAAAGGTTCCGTGCCGCATTGAAAGGGATATGACTGAAATAAAAGAATTTCGTCACAGCTCGTACGATCTTCTTCTTCGCCTCTTTGATCTCTTTTCCAATTTATCAATCTTTGTTTGCACACTTTCTCTTTTTCTAAACACGTCGGGATTAACGGATGGAGTTGACCCTTTAGAACTCACCTCTCTTTCTTTAAATTTACCGCCTATGTAAGTGCACATACACAAATAATTATGTATGCCTTTAATCGTAAAATGTAAAACACGAATACATTAATTTAGAATCATAAGTTTACCAAATATTGGTGCATAATCAATCCCGCGAACACTAGTTGAACGACTATCAAGTGATGCTTCTCCAGGACCCGAATACATCCCGTTCTTTCATCTCAAAATTGTTGTTCTCTACTGACTTTCATAGCTCTTATGTTTCTATCTTCCTTGTCTTCGTCCTTCTCGTACTCAAACCCTAACTCAAAAATATCATCGACTGACGAAAATGCTAACTCCTCTGTTTTTTTTTCGTGCGTCCTCTGTCGCTTCGGCCTTCTTTGCAGCTTATAAAGCTAACATCTCGCTTCTAAGCTCCACTGAAATTCTATTGCAACCTTTTATTTTTTCATCGATTCCAGCTAAATGTTGTTTCATCCTAAAAACACCACCACTCATAAATTTTTCTCAATAATTGCATAGTATTCTCATTCTTGCGTTCCTGGAACCAGTTTCAACCTGAACACAATGTTGCCATATCGGATCACTACGTTGCGCTCCCGGATTATTTCCCCAGCATCGGCCATCTAAAAAAAATTGATCAACCTTCCATATTACCAGTAGAAAAAAAATCTCTTCAAACATAATAACATCTCCTTATCTTATTCCCAATAAAAAATTATGTCTTAAACGAAAAATCAAAAATTACAAGCAAAAAAACGTGTTGAGTGTCGAGTTACTTTGTGGTGGTGAGTCCGTCAGTGAAATCTGGTTTAAAGGGTTATCTGGGTTTGCGGGCTATTCGGTTGACCAAGGAAAATCCTTTAAAAAAAAATCACAAGCAAAAAAATCTCAAATCTCCATTAAATAATCAAACACACGGTACAAATTTCCATCAACAACAACAAAAAACTACCTTGTCTGTATTCCTCATAAACAAATTCTCACCAACAAAAAAAAAAAAAACCTTCTGTCCACTAGAAATACCTTATGTCCAGCAAACCACCGCAACCCCTTCTTGCCTCGTTAGTCTTCCTCCTCTTCAAAGTTCAAACCCACGGTACAAAGGCACAGTCACTCCTCACCTCATGCCTCTTGCCTCGTCCTCTTCCTTCTCTTCAAACCCAAATCCCTAATCATCATCCTCACATTACTCCTCCATTTCCCCTCATCCATCCCCCTCCCTCAAATTCTTCGCAGGAGAAGAGTTGGTGGTCGAAGATGAAGATTAGTTCTGAAGTAAATAAGAAGGGGGAGAAGAGAAGGTTAGGAGACTCGACAAAGGATGGTGCTTGCTTTTTTTCCAGATCTGCTTTTTTCTTTACCTGAATTTTCGGAAATTACCTGAATTTTTTGGAACCGTTGAACTGGGACGTTCCGGGGTGAATCGTCCGATTCTCCAATTGAATCGACCGAGTCAAAAGAATCGTTGATTCGGGGCCTGAATCGGAACTGGTTCTGCTCCAAAACAAAACGATTCATCGAACCATGCTTATTGGAAGCCTGATGTTAGAAATTCCTAGAATTGCCGGGCCTATATAACTGTGGAATAGTCAAAATCACATAGAACAAAATTGGAGGCTGTGATCGTGTTATCAATTGCTCGTTCTTTCTTGGGCAGCAGAAGGTTAATTAATAACTAGGATCATATAATGCGTACATGTCTGTATATTTCTTTTGTGGTTTTCTTTCACAAATGTTATCCCCTCATGTGGTTCTTTTCTGGAGATACCTTCTTTTCCCTTTTCTATTCATCTTTGGAGTGGACAAATGCTTACGTTTGCATACTTTCTTGTTATAGGGCCACATCCCCTCCTTCATTTGCTTTGGAGGTTTTCATTCAGTGTGAAGGCGAGACAAGATTTAGGCGCCTTTGTCAGCCATTTCTATATTCCCATTCCTCGTCGAACGTGCTTGAAGTTGAGGTAATGTATGAATTTATTATGCCCTGTATTCTTCGTGATAGAACTACCCTCTTTGTGTCCTAGTGTTAGATGGCTGGGAGAAAGGATGCGAAATGCTTCATGATATTTATATTTTTTATTGTTAATCTTTGCAATTGTGATTAAATACAAATGATTAAGTCCATATTGAGATATGCTGCAATGTTACAGGCTGTTGTTACCAATCATCTAGTCGTGCGGGGAAGCTACCGCAGCCTAAGCTTGATAATCTATGGAAACACGGCGGCCGACTTGGGGCAGTTTAACATAGAGTTTGATTTGGATAGCTCCTTGACTACTCATGCATCTTCTCCTGTGGCAGAGCTTGAAGAATTGCCGCCTCTATTACATCAGAGGAATATATCGTTTGAGGATTTAGTATTTTCTTCAAAAGTGCTATCTTTGTCACTTCCTTCATCAGATATTTGTATAGAAACAAGACGGTTCTTACAACTTATCTTTAAGATTTTGGATGTTCCCAACCTTGGGGATTTAAGTAATGTGGTTTTGGCTACAGTTGCTTCTACCGCTTCATCTTTCTTTCAGCATGACTTGTCTACTGCTGAAGTCAGTTCTGCACAGGACACTCAAGATGACACTAGAAACAGTGAAAAGTCTGGAGAAATTTTTATTGAGGACAGGAATAATCTCCTTGCTGCCTGCAAAAAGCTTAGTGAAACAAGCTGTATAGCAGCTGAATTTTTTGAAGAATGTTCTTTTATTGAGTATGAAGCTGATGTGGTGACTTCGAAGGAGTTGGTGGACTTATTATTTAAGCACTTCCCGTTCAATGAGGATAAGCCTTTTGCTGGATTAGGTGCGCTGTCGAAGGTATGTTGGACCTTGAACTAAAGACTTTGAAAACTTCGACGTCCTTGGGTCCTATAAATAAAATTGTTATGTGAAAACTGGTCCATTCTAATGGTTGTGTGGAACTGGCACATTGCATCACATTTTTTGTCCCATTTTAATTAATGAAGTTTATGCTAGTTACTGGAGAGTCAATCAGAGAGTGGTGTTCCAGGATTCGAAACTTCTGGTATGGGTAGTAATTATAGGTGAAAAACTTGGTTATGTGCTCAACACCGGGCATAGACACTTATTTGGTGTGGAACAACATGTTTTAGTTATACTGACACCTGAAACATATTTGTATATGAGGTGCTGATTTATGTGAATTGCTCGATAAATAGAGCTGCTAGGAAATTTTCTTGAAAGGTAGATCACTAAATTGACCAGTATGATGCATTACTGTTGTGGAGAAGGCCTCTAGTTGTTATAGTTGCTCGTTGATCCATTACGAAGAATTTTATTAGACTTCACAAATCACAAGTAGACGCGATGTGATGTACTACTTTGGTTTTATGCTTGAAATCATACTGTTACAGGTAATATAATATTTAGACTTTTGATTAATGTGGCTGAAGAAATGATACCCGTTTGCTTTAATATTGAGGATTAAATCTTTGTTCCCCTTATCGATTTCATTTGGCTGATTTGCAAGCAACATTGTCACGGGCTTTTATGAACTTATCTGAAAGTTTTGTATTCTCTCCTCCAGAGTCAGAACATTATTATGTGGTTGAGTTTATCTCTTCTGCTTTGCTCGGGTCGAGAGTGCTGCTTTCACTTCGTAAATGGTGGCGGATTGGAGCAAGTGAAATTACTTCTCAAAAACGAAGTGCAAATTTCCCTAGCTGCAACACTCATGGTGCTTGGAGTTATTGAGCAAGCAACTAGGCATTCAGTTGGATGTGAAGGACTACTAGGTTGGTGGCCTCGTGAAGATGAAGTTGTTCCTTCTGGTGTAAGCGAGGGATATAGTCTACTGTTGAATTTGTTGATGCAAAAGCAGCGCCATGATGTTGCCTCTCTCACAAGTTATATCCTACATCGCTTGCGTCTATATGAAATTGCTTCAAGATTTGAGGTTAGTTTTTCGTTGAGGTTTGATATTTTGTCACGGATCATGATTGCATGAAAGCTCATTTTGTTGTTTCCATGGCAGCATGGAGTGCTTTCTGTACTGGGTAGTCTTTCTGGATCCCAGAGGCAAACAACAACAATACAGGACTCTCTCAGAAGCACTAAGTTAAATCTTAAGAAGATCTTGGTTAGTTAAGAGCTTTTTCTCTTTTCTGTTTTCTCTTTTGTGTCTCTACTTTTGGCATGTGGGCTCGTCTCTCCTGTATCTGGGTGTTCGATATGTTTTGCATCAGTAGCATTTAATGTTGGTGAATGTTAATGTTTTAGTTCTCAATTCTGCCAATTATATCCTTATACTCTTGGACATTTCGAGATGGATCCAAACTTGTATGTTCATGTAGGTTGTATTTTCTATGCCTTTCTCCTATATTTTTCATGGATCATATAAGTAATGAAATTGAGATCGGATGCTTTTGAACTTTTTTTCCCCTGGTGCTCTAGTCAGCGTTGTCAATGAAAAGAAAATCTGGCCGTGACGCAATTGTGGAATTGTCCATCCTTATTTCTCGTTCTTAACTTTTGCAGAAATTGATTAATTCCTACGGTCCAGTTGAAGATCCTTCTCCTCTGTCATGTGCACGTCGATTGCTGGTTTTGGGACAAACTGATGGCCTTTTGTCATACAAAGCCACCAGTAAGCTGATCACTGCTTCACGTTGTCGATTTCTGGCATGTGACATCGACTCAAAGTTGTTATCTCTTCTCAAGGTATCACACCTTTACTTCCTATTGTTAGCCCGATCTTGTTGGAGTTGTAAAGCAGAAGAAGATGCTAAAAATCAAATAAAATCAAATAGTGCTCGATATGAGTGTAACAGATGCTTGCTGTGGTTATTGTTTCTGAAAGTAGTTGGTGATGCTTTGTATATTATTTTAGGCCTTCTCCGGGGGTGTGCTTCAGGTAAAATCTGTTCATTTTATTCTTTTTTACCCATTTGAGACAAAAAAAAAAAGAAAAAAAAAGAGTGGAAGTTAGAGGTATTCTTTCTTTCTGATCTTTCTGCAGCCGGTATAATGGCTGAAAAGTTGCATACTTTACTGTCTGTTTTCTTCTCTAAAACAAATTATTAAGCTGCTTCCTTGGATGAAAGTCAGTTTTTTTATAATAACTGATGTCATCTTTGGATGATTAAGTACATCTTCTGGCGAAAAATCACTATTTGTTCCGTTCTTCACTTCACCAATTATCCTTTCTGAGTGGCTGAAGTTCTAAGGCTCTTTGGGAGGCATCTTTATCTGCACAAGTCTAGGATTTAAAATGCTGGAGCTGAACTCTATGTGCTTCTTATAGTCTACGGTTTTGATTTTTGACTAATATTTCATCCTTTTATGCCTCTCCTGAAAGACATCAAACGTGTGACATTGTTGCTGAGTTTTGCTGAATTATGTAGAACCCCATAGTCTTGTTGTTGCTGAGAAGGAGAATGGATGTTTGTTATGGATGATTGATATCATGGAATGCCACCTTTCTGCTTGATTGTAGGATAGATAAACTTCTCTTCTTGTATTCCCCCTCCTATATTGTATAATCTGTAGGCTTGACATAACTTTTTTTCTGTTGATAGGAGAGGGGGTTTCTTCCCTTGTTGATTGCACTTTTTGCATCCTCAAAGTTGCGAGCAGAACTTATCCAGGCTTTGGATGTTTTCTTGGACATAACATCATCTATTGAAGCTATAGTTCTTTCGCTTCTTTTTTGTCGATCAGGTCTGTATGCTATACTGTTATTTATTTTATGCTTCTTGCAGTCTGATTATTTATTTATCAAGCCGTGCTTGCCTTTTTAGGCCTTGTCTTCCTGCAACAGCACCCTGAACTTTCTCGTGCAATGATCCATGCCTTGAAAGGCACAATTGATATTAATAGAGAAGAGTGCATTCCTATGCGGTATGCATATAGTTTTGTATCAAAGGGTTTCTTCTGCCGTCCCCAAGAAATTGGCTTAAATGTGGAAATGCACCTGAGGGTGGTTAGTTTCTCCATTTACCCTATAGTTGTTTTACTGTTGTTGATTATTGTTTTCACAACATTTCTATAATAGCAACTATTACTCAGCTGTGATTGGGCTACAATTAGCGGCTACCTTTTAACCTCTTGGCATGATTCTTGTTTTGACAGGTCAATGCTATTGATTGCTTGCTGGCTTCAAGTCCTCAGTCTGAAGGATTTCTGTCGGTGTTGTGGGAGCTTTGTGCTCTATCCAGGTTAGACTTAGCTCTTGCTATCTGTAGAATTTCGTAAATTACGTGGTATGGTAAGTGACACTTGTTTGGAAGACAAAAAATGATTCACAAGTATTTGTATTTGTACTAGTTATTGCTGAATTTTGTGATTGAATGTATCAAAGCATGAAATTTGTTTAGTGAAACCTACTTGCATATCTTAGGAGTCACAGGTTAAGTTTGAGGGTGTGGTGTACTTCAGGGCTTGGGCCACACTCAACTAAAAACACGTAGACTTCTCAGATACCAATCAAGACAAGCAACGGATGGCAGATTGGCATGCATGCGAATGGTATTTGTATTGGTTCTCATCTTTCATGGGGAATGCCATTTAGATGAGTGCAGCATATACATTTCTGTTGACTGAAATGCTATTTCTGTTTGTATCTTAAAATAGAAGATAAAATTCATGTCAAATGAAGAAAGACTACATGCAGGAAGCTTTGTCGAAAATGATTTTCTTTTATAGTGTCAGTAACCCAAAACGATTTTTATTTTTATTTTTTGAAAAAAGAAGAAGACAATAGGTGATTGATAACTCATTTGTTGGTGGTGAACATGAGATTTATAGATATCTTTCTTTGTCACAGTTGCATGTTAGCCATTTCTGTTATTTCTGTTGGCCTTTAAAGTTTGAGGAGTTTGCATTATATTCTTGGAAAAATGCAGATCTGATTGTGGACGCCAAGCTCTACTGGCTCTTGTACACTTTCCTGAGGTATGAATTAAGATTTCGTTTTTTGCCACTCATTATTTTGTTGTTGGTGGCTTATTTAAGTGAGACAATGGTTAACCCTCAGCCAGAGTTTATATCCTGCTCCTAGATGCATAGCTCATTGCTCTGTGCTGAAAAAATTTAGCTTACAAAATTAAGTTTCGTCATAAGAATATATAATGTCCTTGATGTGATTGCTGTGCTGTCACAGTCAATTCTAAATTGTTAAATTGCAGTTTAACGTTTTTTACATGTGTCATTTTCATTATAGTTTGCAGTTGCTGCTGTGTAACAGACTTTGTTTTCACTTGTAGGCTATTAAAGTTTTAATTGAAGCATTGCATTCGGCGAAGGATTTTGAGGCTGTTTCATTGGAAAATGGTATTGTAGTGTCAATTTCATACATCTCTAAGATTACTTCCTTCTGCACCCACCCTCAATAAATGACACTGATTTTATCGGATTTCAGGGACACCATTAAATCTGGCAATTTTCCACTCTGCTGCTGACATTTTTGAGTGCATTGTTACGGATCCAACTACTCCTGCAATGAAATCCTGGATTGAACATGCATTGGATCTCCATAAGGCTCTACTTTCTTCTTCTCCTGGATCTAATAGAAAAGATGCTCCTACTAGGCTCTTGGAGTGGATTGATGCTGGTGTAGTTTACCATAAAAATGGGGCTATTGGTCTCATAATTTATGCTGCTGTACTAGCTTCTGGTGGTGATGCTCCTTTATCTACTTCAAATATTTTAGTATCCGACTCCATGGATGACGAGAAGGGAGTTTCAGATGCTCATAATGCCAATGGGGTCGAAAATCTCCTCGGGAAACTTGTTTCTGAAAAGACCTTTGAGGGAATACCCCTTAGGGATTCTTCTGTGGCTCAGTTGACTACAGCTTTGAAAATTTTGGCATTCATCTCTGAAAACTCGGTATGAAATATTGAGTTGCATCCAACTCCCCTGGACTTCGTATTCTTGATTTCATTACCCTGTATTGTTGATAGCAAAGGAAATGTTCACACAGCTAGGATGCTGAAATAGTAAATAAATTTGACTTTTAACATAGATCAAGATGGCATCCAAACATTTTAATTTTGTTTATCCTATTTTTTTTCTTGAAACTTAGCTTAATTGAAAAATGACTGGATTTCATCTCCTTTTTATCGGTGCAGTATGTTGCTGCTGCTTTATATGATGCAGGAGCTATGACACTCATTTATGTGGTTCTTTTGAACTGTAGGCTAATGTTTGAGAGATCTTCCAATAACTATGGTAATAGACTCTATTTTCTTTGAATTGTCATGTAACCTCTATTAATCTAGTTCATTGTCCTCCAATTTGAATTGATGTTCACGAGCTCTCCAGTTTCTTCACTAGGGCTGTGAAGAGTCAAGCACAGTGCTGAACAAAGCATGCATAAAGGCCATTTAGCTTGTAAACCGATCAAATCAAGCACACAACACATATCTGTAGTTTTTTTTAGTTTTTTTTTCAATTGTGGAAGTTAGATACCATGAAATCAGGTGAATGATATGAATGGGTGTGGTCCTTAAGCACTAGAACTTCCACTAGTTAGACGTTTAATTCATGATTAGACATAGTCAGGAGATAAGGAACTTCTCTCTTTGTGCTTCTCAAGAAACCCAAATTGCGATCACTTCTGGTCAAGGATCTGTTGTATTATTTTTCTTTTCTTTTCTTCTTGTGAGCTCCTTTTCTGAGTTAGTTTCATTGATAGACGTTGCATTCAAGTCAGGATAATGATATGGTTTTCTGCTGGAACAGATTACCTTGTTGATGATGGCACGGAGAGTAATTCTACCTCGGATTTGTTGCTGGAGCGCAACCATGAAAAATGTTTTATGGATCTTATGACCCCTTCTCTGTTGCTTCTTGTCAGACTTCTGCGTCAACTAAAGGTTATTTTGCTTTCTTTGTAAATTTCACACTCTTTAAAGGATATAACCATTTTCTGGCAATTTGAAGTGTGGAAGAGTTTACACATTACTTGTTTCAATATTGTAAGTTTTGATCTTGTTGTGGATCCTCAATGATCAACTTCGTCTATGTAAAGATGAAACTTATCATCAGTTATATGCTTAGTAAAGGTTCATTTATTGATTTTTTCTTACCGTTAACTGCATTTGATGTCATATAATTCAATTTTTACGACGAATTTTTCTGTTTTTGTAATTATCTCAACAGATACTTTTTTTTTCTTTCATGGTTAGGACTCCAAGGAGCAGCATAGAAATACTAAATTAATGAAGGCCCTATTGCGATTGCATCATGAACTAAGGTAGCTTTCTCCTTTCTCTATTTTCTCTCACTGAATGTTTTCTCAGATGTTGGATATTTTTCATTGACTGAAAGTTTTGTCCCTGCAGTCCAAAGCTGGTCGCAAGTGCAGCAGATGCGTCCTCATATCCAGAAATTGCTCTTGGCTTGGAAACAGTTTGCCATCTTCTTGCTTCGGCGCTTGCATTCTGGCCAGTGAATGCTTGGGCACCTGGTTTATTTCATACAGTATTTAATGGGGTTCATAGTTCTTCATCACTTGCTTTGGGTCCAAAAGAAGCTTGCAGCTTACTTTGCCTATTGGTATGCTTGCTTTTGCTGTTAGATCTATTCCAGGGGCACCCTGTGATATTTTGTTATTATGTGATTATATTAGAAGCAAAAGCAAACATCTGTAGCAGGACTATGCCTCACCCTTGTTACACCCTTTTGAATCAAGTGCTTTCTTTTCATGCTCACGTCCACCGTGTTTTTGCACCATAATATCTTCTTTCCTTGTTTTTTGGGAATTAAATGTTCATGAAAATTATATTGTCTTCTATAGAGTACATCCCGATTCTCAGTTCATTCTTCTATTATGCCAGAATGATATCCTGCCAGAAGAACATGCCAACCATTGGAAGAATGGGATGCCTTTGCTGACTGCTTCTCGATCACTGGCAGTAGGGTCATTGTTAGGGTTACAGAAAGAGAAAGGAATTAACTGGTACTTGCAGCCGGTGCATGTTGAGGACCTGGTTAGCCAATTAATGCCTCATCTCGACAAACTTGCACAAGTTGTCCTGCATTATGCTGTCAGTGTATGTCTTTTCTCCCAATGTTGCATATTTTAAAACACCGTTCTATTGTAATGAGGATAAACGGATAACAGCTATAGACTATACTTTGTATGTGTGAATAGAAGTTACCTTTTCATTATGTCATTGAAAATCATGTATATCTGTGTAATATTGTGTTATCTCGTGGACAGACATTGACAGCGATGGAAGACATCCTTCGAGTACTGATTATTCGCATTGCATGCAAAAAACCGGAAATTTCTTCTGTCCTTGTCCGGCCAATTATAACTTGGATTAGCAATCACCTTCCTGGACCAGCGTCTCTTTCTGAGTTGGATGCTTACAAGGTGTTAATCTTTCACGACAGCCTTGACTATCTAGAATCTGTTTAAATTAGATTTTTTCCCCTTCTCAGGAAGATTCTCACCATCTCTCATATTTTACAGCTGTACAAATATGTTGATTTTCTCTCTCATTTGGTGGAGCACCCGGTTGCGAAGGTTTTTTAGTCATTTTCGCTTGTGTTCTCCTTATCTGTAGCTTTTTTCTTTGAATTACGATGCACATGCATTTTCTTACTTGTTTTGTCTTTTCATTAGCCATTGCTGCTGAATGAAGATGGTCTCCGTGTCCTTGTGGAAGTGCTCCAGAGGTTCACTGATGCGTCTGGCAAGGTTCTTGACATGAGAAGTTCGATGGGATTTGATTTGTTGAGTTGCTGCCTTCCGATATTGAAATCCTTTTCACTAGTATATGATTCTCGTTCTGCTGCACGACTTCCTGGAGCTGATTATAAGTAAGAACATTATGCAGTCATATCTTTATCATCACCTGCATTTTAGTATCTTGGTCCAAGATAGTGCTGTTTCCTGTCATTCACCTGGTTCTTCCTGCTTCTTTTCTTGTTTCTTTCCTCCTTTTATAAGTTCTACTTTTGTGGATACTTTTTGTTTCGTATGATGGTTCCTGCCTTTTTTCCCCCGATTTACATGTGCATGTGCATGTTTATGTATACTTTTTATTATTAAGATAATACCCCCTTTTGATTTGTGTTTTCTGTCAGGAGCATCAGTATCAGTACCGAAGTTTCCGTTCTAATTGCTCAGCAACTGTTCAAACTGTGTCAGGTATAATTCCTCCACATTTGTTTGGCCATTATGTGTAGTCTTGTAGATATGTCTAAATATGATAAATTCTTTTCATCTCTGCCTGTCGAGTTGAATCATGAAGGGTCAGTTATTTTCTCGCACATGTGGCAACAGGTCTTACCAGTTGGAAGGGAATTGTTTGCATGTTTATCAGCTTTTAAAGAGCTTGCTTCTCGTGCTGAAGGTCAAGCTGCATTGATTGATGTTTTCGTGCGTATGAAATCAAGTGATGAAATTGTGAATCAGCAAGCACAGATACATGAAGCTTATAATGATGTTGAAAGTTATACTGATGGTGACTGGAGGAACTATCCTCTGCTTTGTGGATGGATTAGCTTATATAGATCAATTGAAAAGTATGGTCCATCAGCGGATATAATCGATGCTCTCGAAGCATTGTGCCTAGGTGCTTTGAAGTTTTGCATGGATGGAATAAGGTATGTGTCCTGTGTACTTTCAATGTTCGCTTGGTTGTTACATATGAAGATTGTTGCTTGGTAGGCTAGTTGTTAATCGTCTGTGATAGTTTGGCCACCCACTCATCGTTTGCTACACATTTCTCATGAAGAAGCTTAGATCTTCGTGGAAAACATAGAGTCGACTGTCAAGGAACCAGAAGTTCTGGAAGTTTGTTCAGAATTTATGAGAACTTGTTGTATATGGGAGGTTGAACTGGAACATCTGACACAAGATATGTTAAAGTAGAAAGAACTCGAATCTGAAATTTGTTTCCTCAACATATATTTTAATAATACTTCATATTGTTTATTTAGTCTATAACAATAACGGAAACAGTGACTGGTTTCTTGTGTTTCCTTGTCTTAGTTTTGATGAAGGTAAGGTTGCTGCTTTGAAGCACTTCTTTGGGATTCCTCACGATATGAATGGAAAAGATGGGCTTCTGAGCAAGCACATGAAGTACATTCAGGAATTGCCTTCTCTCCTGCTTTCAAGAATCGAAGATGAGGAGCTTCAAGAGAAGTCTCTCAGGAAGACTAATTTGCACAAGGTAACTTTTAAGTTTGTCTTTTGGCCTTTCCGGAAACAGCTTGACGAGCACTTACATATCGATGCTTTCTATCTTTCTTTCTTTCTTTCTTTCTTTTTCTTTTTTTTTTTTTTTTTT